>OY986042.1:13517446-13542446 GCA_963920215.1 Nineta flava
TATAAACTTACAGTATATTCGTTTTGGATGCTTAAACGTTGTCTGCGCTATCAAGCGTTTGTATTCGTTCGTTTTACAAACGCTTTCTATATCGAAGTATGGCAACAAATACCAGTCCAAGTGGCCGAGCGGTCTAAGGCTTTATGTCAGCGCAATATGCCTACTTGGAACTTGGAGGTTATGGGTTACGCTTGAGAAGGTTTTCTGCAGTTTCCAGAAGAATATCGGCATAGCTCCTATCAGAGTCGGCTGCAGCCGCATATCCTACCAATTCCTAGTCTACACACAAAACTTCCTTCCACTCCACTCACATCCTCACATCCTTAGGCATCACAATGGACCTTATAGTCGAAGTGAAGCCCGTCCAGGGCAGCCTCTACAATTTATGGCAAAAACAGCGTCAGAACTAAATTGAACTTCCAAAACGAACAACACTGTATCAGTGTTTGTTTATTAATTAGTTTTTGTCAATTTAGGGTGTTTTGGTTTGATCCTAGGGTCTTTTGAAGTCACTCAAGAAAACATTTTATTGGTTGAAAAATAGCTTAAATGTTTTCATCCGCCATATTGAATATTGATGCTAACTGACATTTTCAAGAGTTGAGTAAGCGTTCATCAACCAGTGCTAATAAATTGCACTTGCATGAGCGCTTGGGCCTATATTCTAACGGCAACCAAGATCCTGGATGGTATTCTTGATCGTAAATTAAACAGTGCATTTTCGTTGAAAAAAGATTTAAAAAAATCCACTTTGACCAATTTTTCTTAACATTTACCAATATACGGACTCTTAAAGTAGGTTTCGTATAAAACTCATACTGAAAACACTTTTATATACTTAATGTAATGGTGTGGGTGTGGTTTGTTATATGTATTTGTGAAACAACGTTATACCCCCATTTTTTTGTAAGTAGTGGTTAGCTACTATTACTAGTGGCAGTTAACTACCCCTGCACAACATATACCACTATATTTGAACATTTTTTCTACTTTATATGTTTGTAGTGTGATAGGCTGAAAATGTTGTCTATATAGGAGTATTGAAAAAGCCATCGAAGAAGGTTATAGATATTCTTAGATCAATTATTTATGTTATACGAATACTTACTTTGACCATTTAGTAGTCATCATTAGATCGAATTAGGTGGTCGTAATTATTCTCCGGGAAGGTAGGTTATTGGTTGCTAATTTGGATTTTGCGTCACAAAAATTTGAATGAATTAAAATAAAATATAATAAAAAAGCGAAAAAACAATTTTAACATCATTTAGATCCACAAATTATGAAAATTCACTAAAAAATTTGATTAGTTATATGTAAATAATTAGCAATATAAATTTTCGAACCCGAATTTATGGAATCGACAAGTGAGTTACAAGCTATATCTTAAAAACAACGAGTCTAACATTAGATTTGACTAAATTTTCGTTATCCTCGGGTCCAAATTACCTTAAAAAAATTATATTCATTGATTTTAAAGACCAAAAATTTTGTCGATTTTTTCAAATTTTTTCAAGGAGTACCCCTTAATAAAAATCGAAAAAATCTAAAAAAGTATTTTAACTTTGATTCTGTTTAAAATCACGTTTCTAGGTCATTTTGACCCACAAATTATGAAAATTCAATAAAAAATTTGATTAGTTATATGGTTTTCTAAATAATTAGCAATATACATTTTCGAACCCAAATTTATGGAATCGAAAAGTGAGTTACAAGCTATATCTTAAAAACAACGAGTCTAACATTAGATTTGACTAAATTTTCGTTATCCTCGGGTCCAAATTACCTTAAAAATATAATATTCATTGATTTTATAGACCAAAAATTTTGTCGATTTTTTCAAATTTTTCCAAGGGGTACCCCTTAATAAAAATCGAGAATATCGAAAAAAGTATTTTAACTTCGATTCTGTTTAAAATCACGTTTCTAGGTCATTTTAATCCACAAATTATGAAAATTCAATAAAAAATTTGATTAGTTATATGGTTTTCGAAATAATTAGCAATACACGTTTTCAAACCCAAATTTACGAATCGACAAGTGAGTTACATGCTATATCTTAAAAACAACGAGTATAACATTAGATTTAACTAAATTTCCGTTGTCCTTGGGTCCAAATTACCTTAAAAAAATAATATTCATTGATTTTCAAGACAAAAAATTTTGTCGATTTTTTCAAATTTTTCCATACCCCTTAATAAAAATCGAGAAAATCAAAAAAAGTATTTAACTTCAATTCTGTTTAAAGCCGCGTTTTTAGGTCATTCTGATCCACAAATCATGAAAATCGGCGTCGGCAACAAAAGTCTCTACTACTATATATAGAGTAGACACTCTCTACTCTCTCAGAATGTGCCACGTTTTTAGATTGGTATTTACAACGACGATAAAGATGAATACAGCAACAACAAAAGAGAAAAAATCACAAACTAAAAATATAAAAAACAATAACTCTTCATTTGTAGTTCTTGAATATAACCCAAGCATTGTGTCTGAGATCGCTTTATCATTTTGTAAGTAAAATGCGAAGATAATCAAGTGATTTATTTCCATTTGGTAATTTCGATGTATAGGATGTTCCAAATAAGTTAATATCAGTCATTCTACATTGAAATTCGGGCCAAAAATTCAGGCCAATGTCTACAGACCTTCGTACCTGCACAGACTGTGCACTGAAATTATGCTCAAAGTGTTTGTAGTAAGAAAAATTGTTTTATACAAGATGTTTGTTTTGGAACTGGGTGGTTATGGGTTCAAATCCCGACATCGTCAGTTTGTCAATTATTAAAAAACAGGGGGGCGGTTAATTTACTAAACTGTATGCGTATGGACAAGAACGCAGTAACCGGCTATGCTTGTGAAGGTTTTCTGCAGTTTCCTTCACGAACTCCAGTTGAGTATCGGCATAGTTCCAATCAAATTCGGCTGCAGCCGCACATCCTACCAATTCATGGTCGACACACAGTCCCGTCCAGGACAGCCTCTTCAATCTTATTAGATAAACATTATTTATAACCGCAAAAGATTCAAAACCTACATTGACCTGAGCAAAAATAGACTGCGACTTCTGCGGTTTCTTACGGGGTGTTGCAGACTCAAGGGACACCTTACGGAGCTAGGCATGGGAAATGCGGGCAACTGCAGGTTTTGTGGAGAAATGGAGGAAACTCCAGAACACCTCCTAATAGACTACACAAACTAATAGATTAATAGAATACACAAAAGAATGAAATGTCTGGAAGTCTATCAGCTTCATTTAGGGGAGCTACAATCCCTAGACCCAATTCAGATTCTGTACTTCTTGAAGGAAACAGGGCTGGACAAAGTGCTCTAAGACGAGATCACTCATCGTTTGGCACCAAATCTTATAGGTCAGGGAGAGCGCAATAGATTTTATAGGTCGCAGTGCACCAAATCCCCCATGTCCAGGATGGATTATCATTCATTTATATTTAACAATTGTCTCTATCTCGCACCGTTTAAAAGTTTGAGTTTTGGCAAACTTTTATGGCCTGCAACCTTTCTCAAAAATGGGTTATCTAGCGCAAAAAAAATTGGACCAATAGTTTCCGAGAATTGAGCGTTCAAACATACAAACTATCCATCCTTATAATATATATATATTCGTGCAGACATATTTCAATATTAGCTGTTGATGACCTATTTCATCTAGAAGACTATCTCATTTATGTTTTTTCGTTACTTTTTCCATTTATTTCAAGATGAAAAAGGAAAATATTTATATATTACAATACAAATATTCATCATAATGACATTTTCTCGACACAACATAATGAATCCAATAAAGAATAAAATATTATTTTCATCATAACACTCTGATGATCTGCGTCTGCCTACCGTATAGGAGCAATATTTTTATTATTCTTACGAATGTAATGGTAGATTTACTACAACAACAATACCCAGTGGCGGATTTAGGTTCGATGCCGCCTTAGGCTCTGTCCTTGCAAATCATCATCAAGCAAAAAGAGCGCCAACCTTTTTGCTTGATGATGATGATGATGATGATTAATATTGATTTAGCTATCGCGAAAACATCAATTATGTCCTCATAATCAATTTCCTGCACTAATTTTGCTTCAATAGACAACAATGCAAGTGCATTAAGTCTGTCCTGACCCGTATTTAGCTCGCAAAAAGCTCTCCACTCTTTAAAGGTTGGAAAAAGATCTTTTTTCTGAACAATTTCTTGCTGGAATACTTAAATAAATGCGTAAAGCAATGTGTGCATGAGGGTAAATATCGCATAGATTACGTGGAATGTCAAATATTGCATAAATTTAGTGCAGAGTGCATATTTTCATGTTGCTCTAATAAATCTTTTAATTGATAATATAAATAAATACATTCATTACCAAATATCTCTTTCAAATCATTGGGATACTTTTTGACCGGCTATTTGCTTGATTTTTTTAAATATCTTTTCAATTCAACATTAAAATATTTCCAAACTATTATTAGGTTGTCAAGAACTTTACGAAATTCACAATATTAGTAAGATGAATCCTCAGAAATCAGCTGCATTTTTTTTGGAAATTTATCCTCTGACGTTTTTGAGAAAATCGTTACGTAAGTTGGAGAAATTTAACATGCATCTTCATAAACATGGTGAAATAAAATGCACGATTCTGACTGATTTTACTTCGAACTCTCTCAATATAGTCACGGTTGTTCTGAAATTCGACACATACTTTCCTCAATTCCTTAGAAATATTTTTCTTTGAAACTTTGGCAGAATTATCATCGGGGTGAGTTTTTTGATAAAATATGCGTAAAAAAGTGCATTTTTTTCATGTCCGCAGCAGTAGGTTAGTTTTTACGGTACAGTTGGCATCCTGAGTACCGGCGTGCTGTTTGAAAGTCGTTTGAAATTATATATTAGTATGATGTTTTATGGCGGAATCTCCTTGATATAATTTTCCATGTTATCTTTTCACGCGGGTACCTCACGCGGATAACTAATTCAAATTGATTCTTACATTTGAATCGTTCATTAAATTTTTTCATCTGTAAAATTTTAGCATCCCGAAAATTTTGATGCTCCTAAAATTTTCGCGCCCTAGGCCCGGGCCTCACCGGTCTAATCGTAAATCCACCACTGATAATACCCCAAATAGAATTATCATCAGAGGGGCATGATATAAAGAAAATTAGATAAAACTAAATAAAACCGTCGAAAATTTAACACCGATAATTCAATTTAGAGTTTTTTTATTTATAACAATAACTTTCCAAAATACTGGATGTTAAAAATTAATATAGTTTATGTATTAGGAAATGGTAAGAGAATGAAATATTTGAAATTCAACAAGAATATGATTAAGAATGCATAGAAATTTTAAACGGTTTCAATATATTTTCTATTTAAAATGTGAATACTCAAGAGAGTTATTAACTAAAATTGAAAAGATATTGAAGTTCACATGTGCATATACTTAACAAAGAAGAAACCAGTTTCACATCATATGGGTCGCCCCATCGATGATGGTAAGTTAGGTATCCAGAATCTGCAGTAAGTAATACCGAGCTAGCAATACAAAACTCCAAGTCTATGTTAAAATAAAACTATACACAATATATAACAGTTTATATACTATTTATCATTGGTGTATTTATAGGTAAATCTCGTATTACGCGATACTTTTTGAACGACTTCAAAAACCAAAGCAGAACAATAGGGAATATGCATGAAAATTTTTTTTCACATTTATTTTCAGAATATGAAAATACTGTTAATACTGTAATCATATTTAAAAACGAAATTAAAATCCGACAAATATCAAGAAAGCTATAAGCTTTTAAAGATTATTATCTGTCTCTTTCTTGCAAAAATACTAAAAACGGAGTTTTACGTGTATTTTAAATGGTGAAAGTGTAATATGACGTCACATAACATATCAAGAGGGCTATCACCCTCTTTGTCTAATCGGGAATTTCAATCATTCATATCTCGCTTATTTTTAAAGTTATTTAAAAAGTAATTTTACCATGATATTTGTCAAGTAAACATGCTTCAATTCAAGTGATAAAAAATTTTCATGCATTTCCCTATTAACTACAGTCGTCAATCTTAGCCTTCTTAACTACTTGTTATAATAAGGCGGAATTTTTCGGTAAATTATAAACAGTATAAAATTTTTGCATTTTCTTCTGATAGGTCTCGGAACCATTTTTAAACACTTTTCAGGTCAAAAACTTTAGTTTTTTTAACCCACTTTGAAAGTTTTTTTAACAAAAGTTTAAAAAAATGGTGTTTTTTTTTGTACACTGAACGCGAGTTTGATGTCAACATTGAAAATATTTCGCATGAAAATGAGTTTTACTGGAATAGCGAACATGGATAACTTCCCGGAAAAAGAACATAAATTAAAAGTTTCCACATTGGGGTTGATTTACTGCTTTAATTTGAATTATCTTTTGTTAGATTAGA
This sequence comes from Nineta flava, assembly GCA_963920215.1. Taxonomy (NCBI): domain Eukaryota; kingdom Metazoa; phylum Arthropoda; class Insecta; order Neuroptera; family Chrysopidae; genus Nineta; species Nineta flava. The sequence goes on from OY986042.1 coordinate 13,523,898, forward strand.
TGAGATTCGAGTCAGGAGCAAGTCTTATAAAGAGCTTTTTTATCGCAACCAATTTGATGAATTGTACCTCTTGTTCTTCAAAGGTGTTCCAGGAGTCCATCGGTCTTGATAAACGTTAGGATATTCCTCGACGACACCTCTTTGATTTCATCTGCCTAGATATCTGTCCATCCCAAATGATAGTGCTTTTTGAGAGAGAGACTTTCGCAATCACACAGATTTCCGGTCTCCTTCTCTTCTTGACATAGTCCATAGAGATTATTCCCTTGGGATTTTATACATATGTTTATTGAGTTTTCAGTGGCCAGTTAGAAGGCCAGTAAGTGTCCTCAATTGGCAGTAAGTGTCCTTTTTCCATTCCAAAAGCTTTTTATAAGAGCCATTTCATGATCTTCACCATAAGTATATACCCAAGAACGGTTGGATTCTTCTACCCCTTTTCTTTTCTTTTATATTATATTGTGCTTTTTGTCACTCCAAGAAAATTTCCAACGATTCCTGTATGTCCAGACATCCAGCCAATAGTGACTTTGTTATATTAAACCAGTCCAAGTGGCCGAGCGATCTAAGGCGTTATGTCTGCACAGTATGCCTACTTGGAAACTGGGAGGTTATGGGTTCGAATCCCGACATCGGCAGTTTGTCAATTATTACGAAAAAAAGGGGGGCGGTTAATTAACTAAACTGTCGGCATATGGATAAGAACGAAGTAACCGGCTATGCTTGAGAAGGTTTTCTGCATTTCCTTCACGATCTCCAGATGATTATCGGCATAGTTCCTATCATAGTTGGCTACAGCCGCATATCCTACCAGTTCCTAGTCTATACACAAAAATTCCTTCCACTCTTATGGTCGAAGTGTAGCCCGTCCAGAGCAGCCAGTACAATCAATCTCTATCTATTTTGTTATGTTATGACCAAGATTTTTCAGTGAGTCGATACACTCCAGGACAATTCATCTCTTTATATAAATTCCATCATTAATTAATTAATTAATTAATTTCATCATCATTAATTGTCCACAAACATTAATTGTTGATTTGCTATTTTGTTCTTTGCTATTATCGAATGCGTGAAAGGCAATTTTCTATCCGATATATAGTTCCGAATATCGAATATAAAGCTCGCGTTATTTTGTTACCAACTTTATATTATATACAATACTGGTACGTACACTCCCGTTCTAAAAAAATGAACAGAGCTGACATTAATTATCTTACATTTCATAAAACTCATCACTTTTGTAACTCTCTGTATAATGTATAATTTTATTTATTTATAAACAAAGATAAGTAGTATATTTTTTAAGTGTGTAAAAAAGAAATGGATGTATAAACTGAATTTATATTTTTGTATATACGGTGTCAGTGACAGAATAAGCATTTTTTTAAATATATGTAATGTTAATACATGTTAAATGTTATATCTTACTCTGACGTTTAAAAATAAAATAAAATGTTGTATCTGTTACTACAAGAATGATCAAAATTGTAAGAGACTAATTCGGTTCAGGTCTGTTCAATTTTATTGAACGGGAGTGTACGTATAGACAAAACAAATATAATATATCTCAGACAGAAACCATATATTTACAAAAAACATTTTATTTCCTTTTGTTGCTGGTACTTATTATTATGTAGTTTCCAAACCTAAAATATATAATAAAAATGTTTTCTTTATATTATTTATGTAATAAAAACAATTTTTATTGTGTTCGTGATTTAATAAATATCATTTCAATGTAATGAAATTTTCTTTATTCTTTTTCTTTTTTTTTTTTGTTCAGTAATAATAATAATAATAATAATAGTCGAATACAACAGAGGTACCAACCTTACCTACTACCTACTATTACCAATGGTATTATTATTTTCATTTACTTATTTATTTTCAGTTGATTGTATAAATAATAAACCTAGAGACAGGTAGATTGTAAAGGCTGCCCTGGACGGGCTGCACTTCGACCATAAGGTCCATTGTGATGCCTCAGGATGTGAGGATGTGAGTGGAGTGGAAGGAATTTGTCAGTAGACTAGGAATTGGTAGGATATTCGGCTGCAGCCGACTATGATAGGAACTATGCCGATATTCATCTGGAGTTCGTGAAGGAAACTGCACAAAACCTTCTCAAGCATAGCCGGTTACTTCGTTCTTGTCCATACGCCGACAGTTTAGTCAATTAACCGCCGCTTTCTTTTTTTTTATAATTGAAAAACTGCCGATGTCGGGATTCGAACCCATAACCTCCCAGTTTCCAAGTACTGCATATTGCACAGACATAACGCCTTAGACCGCTCGGCTACTTGGACTGGTTATAATAAACCTATGTTTATTATTACCTCTGGCTGAAAATTTGTGATTTTTCGTTTCAAAAGATGTAAGGTACGGGTGCCTAATAAGGCCCGGCCTCTAATAAAAAGCATGATAATCCGTTATTGTAATCGTTGAATTAATTCGAAATATTCCACATGTAAGCAGAACCACCAATAGACAAATAAGCAACAACACTATTAGTCGAATACGGTTTCGGTTAGACAGCAAATCCGTGTTTGTCAGAGATGTGTCAATAAGACATTTAGAAGGCGTCCTAAGAAGGCGTGAAAGTGTCACCAAATTAGCAACGAATAACATATCCTGAGACAATATAAGAGTAATTTTAATAAGAGTGATGTTGATAAGAGTAAACTGGAATGAAAGAAATTTTAATAAGAGTAATTCCAATAAAATCTATTATATTTTAATTTATTTTGTTTAATCTTTTATTTATTTTATTTTTGTCTATTGATCTCTATTTTCTATCTATTTCTAATTAGCAAAGAGTAAATTACGTCTAGCTAATTTATACTGATGATGCCTACTTTGTAGTCGAAATACGTATTTATAATACAAAAATTGATCTAAGTATTGGGACAAATTAGAAATTTTATTTCAAAAACCTAGAGAGTTCTCATTAATGATCATTTGATAATCTAATATCTTAACATTGTTTGTTAATTAATTTCAATAAATTTCAAGAAGGTTGCCGGATTCATCACCAGGCATTATCCTCTGCGGAAACATCTACATATAATGGTACTCCATAACGGATCCATTATGTGCAGCACAGTCTGCACATCGTCGTGGAGGAGAAACATCTAGCCACATTATCATTAACTTCGAATCTCTGGGCAGATACAAGATATTCGGTGCATCTCACTCCGAATATATGAACTTTCAGGAAGACCTAATCAGTAACCTCCTGGCTATTGCCAAGATATGGGAGAAGCAAATCTCACCAGACTGAAATAGAATGGGAAGCACAATGGACCATAAGGGCGAAGTGCAGTACTTTTTATACCCCAAGATATATCTCTCTATCTATCTATAGTTGATAAACTAGCTCATTAAACATTCTATAGATGGAAAAACTATTTGCCAATATTATCTATTAGATATCAATCGAACCTGAATAATCTTAGCTTGTATTTAAAATATATGAACTAAACAATTGGCAGCTAACGGCATGGTATAGCGTGCTAAACAAAAATATAAAACATGTCTTAGAGGTACATCGATTTATTCAAAGTTTCAAACGTGATTATCTCTTTGTGTTTTAACTTATTATCTAGAATACATAAATATATATATATATATATATATATATATATATATATATATATATATATATATATATATATATATATATATATAATGATATTATTCTAATCTCATGTAATACCACCCAGAAACTATAATAAAAACTTTCAATATATGTTAAATACGAAACTTAAAAGCATTAAACAAATCTCTCAAACGAATTAAATAGATTAACTTTCATATTTTTATTATTAATAATATTGCAAAATATAGCAAAAGAAATTGTTGGATTATGGTTATAAAATAACATTATCTTTAAGGTAGTTGCCATGATAAAATACTGGAGCGTATGCGTAAAATAAGAGTAAAGGAACTTATAACATAATAGGTCATAATTTTTGTCCAAGGCTGTACCGGTAGATACTTTGTCTATATGTGTATATACAAATAATCCGGCAACGTCGGTTATATTCCGCCAGTTGATATACTGTTTGTTTACATATAGGATACTGTACAACGTTTAGTCACGTACAGTATTGTCAAGTTGTATCTCTTTCGCATGCCGACACGTATATTTATTTATAAAATGCTTCACTTTGCGTTATTATAACAAAAGAATACAAGACGGTCAATAATTATCGTTTTTTTTTTTAAATACGCAGAAGAAATCCAAAAACTTATAGCTATTTTTAAAGATTCGTAAGTGTTGGTTTTTTTCTTAAAAATAGAAAAAAAAAGGTAGACATACTGATTAAATGGGTCGTCTCCATTGCTCCCCATGTTAATTATTCGAACTTAAGTTTTTCTTGAGCTTGGGACGGCCAATCGATTTCAATAACATAATAGGTAATAAATTTTAAGTACCAGTAGACATATTGTCTATATGTATATACAAATACAACCTAACATTTTTATTCACACAATTGGACACCATAACGGGTCTATTGTGTGCAGATCTATTGTGCGGGTCTACTGTGTGGGAGGAGCAAGAAACATCCAGCCACATTATCTATGACTGCGAATCTCTAGGTAACAGCAGATACAGGATTTCGGTGGATCTCACCTCGAATATATGAACCTTCAGAAAGACCTAATAAGCATGCTTCTTTTTAGACCACAAGAAGGCAATGTCGCTTTTATTCCGCCAGTTGATATACTGTTTGTTTACATATAGTGACACTCTATACAACGTTTAGTGACGTACAGTATTGTCTAGTTGTTTCTGTTCAGCATGTCGACACGTATATTTATTTATAAAATGCTTCACTTTGCGTTGTTTTAACTAACCAATGAGACGGTCATCGGTTTCAAATTTTAAGTGTGAGTGGATAATAATATCCTTAATAAGTGTGCAAAAATTTGGAACATTCTATAATTATGCCCAGTAGTGTGACAAAACTACCTTAATGTAATATCTGTTTTATTCATTTCAAAATTACATTGTGAAAATCTGTGTCAATACAATACTTACGAAGATATGGATAACAGTTACGGCATAATTATCTATAAAACCACAGCTGTTACCCATTTTCATTTAAACTTTCAAGTTATTTTGCATCATCAATGTTTATGACTTTCTTGTTGAAAACTTTTTCCAAAGTATTTTTCTTCTGTTGTCTGGACACTATCTAGAAATTCGTGATACGACTAAATAAAACTGATTTTATTTAGGTGTATCACGCTTATTTGTTGTGTTAACAGCTTTTTAACTTATATATCCTAACATATTAAAAAATGTAACGTCTTTTTGCCAGTCTGCTTATGTAACGCAAGAACCACTGATCCCATTGTGATGCTTTTTTTGGTGTTTCGGACCTAAGATTGTCGTGAAGAAAATTCAATTTAATGACAGGTTCTTCAAAATTTTACAGCTTATTATTTTAATAATATGGAAGATCCTGTCAAAATTTGAAGTTGATTCTGTTTTTAGTTTTTGAGTAAAAAAATGTTAAAGTTACGATTTTTAAGAGATTTTTACATCGGTTAAAATGGACTCGGCGGTAATAACATGAATACAAAAATCTATATCTCGACAACCAGATATGCCTGTGTTATGAAAAACTGTCATAATATTTATCAAAGTCTTATAAATATCTGGACCAAATTTCAAATCTTGTTTTTTGTTTCTGAGATAATTAAATTTGTAGATCCAAAAATGTTCTAAATCTAGTTTCATTTTTAGTGATATTTATTTTTATCTAGTTTTATTTTTGGTTATATTTATTTTTATCTAGTTTTATTTAGTTTTATGTAATTTTATCTAGTTTTATCACAAATATATATGTTTTTTACAAAAATTAAATTATTTGAAACGATTTAATTGCAAAATTATTTTTAATTGCAAAATTTATTTCTCCTTTTTTGTGTCTAATTTGCATATTTTTAGAAATACTTTTGATTATAAAATCTATTATTTACAAATGTTAAATCAAACTACCCGTTAAATGATTGTTAACTTAAAGTGGCAGTTTCAAATAATTTTCAGTACAAAATTATTACAAAACAAGAATCCTTTTATCTGCAATGCACTCACTATAACACAAAACATAATAAAAGTTAATAATATGATATGATGATAATGTTTCTCATTCACTGCGCTGTCGTAAAGCTACTAGCAATAGCTTTTTATGAGAAACTAACTATACACATACATGCATACAAATGCATACAGTATAAAGAGTGTTGGATTGCAGCAATGGGAAAAAACAGGTGATTATTTCCAATCATTTACCATCAAATTGATTATTGCATGTCTTACATCGAAGTTTTTCTTATAGTAAGCCAGCTTTCGATGTCTTCAATCGAGATAATTTTTCTACAAATTCTTGTCGAAAAATGTAACTTTGTCCGCTTTAGCTCAATTCTCAAATGCCTCAAACACAAGACGATAAAAGAGAGAAAAACCAAAGAAAAGAAAAACCAAAAATGAAAAACTAAATTTTTCGCAATTACTCTAATTTTTTATTGGCGTGATTGTATGGAATTCTTCATGTTAGAATATCGGAAAGTATATCGGATAGTCAGTTTCGGAAATTTTATTCAAAGAACTTTTATCTTCACTATACTCGTATATAGAAAACAAATATTTCCGGATCCATGGTCATACAAGTTATTTTCTAATTTTGATGTTCCATCATCTATTCTCAAAAAAAGAAGAAGAAATGATCGTTTCACATTATTTTATGAATTGAACAAAATGGGAATCCAGCGGTGGATAAAAGGACGGTAACTGATGCTGAAGCCTCGGGACCTCTACAAGAGACGGGTCACCACAATAAGAGTTTTTGAATAATTGGTCAAAATTTACAAAGATAAATTAGAACTAAGTCTTTGTACAAAAACTATTGTCAAAAAATCCAATCCAAGGAGGTGTTTTAGTATTAAACAATCAAAAATCCAAATTTCAGTGTAAAGTTTGAAAATAGCTATATGAACTGAAACATGTCACTAATACAAATAGAAAACTTATTTTTTTTTTCCTTTATCAGAAAGGGTTAAATTTTTTCTAGCTCTTCGATAGTCAATAATACTACAAACTTAGTTGCAAGCGAAAAAGTCGCGAATAAGTCAAAAACAATTGGTATTTAGTTTTCCCTCACCCCCTATTTAGTTTTTCCCACTAATTGCCAAACATCCTGTATATGGTTAAATTATGAAACAAATATGATATGAGTGAACAATAAAGGAAGGACATTAGTTTACACAGTATTTAGAGTGTAATCTATGTTGGTAAGTACCTAAACTAGGTTCATTAATTAATTTAGAATTGCACTAAAGCTAAATAATTCATTTCTGTTGAGTAGTATCAGTTTAAAGACACCTATAGTGGTTTGTGACGTAAATAAACGGAGAGTAAACAAATCGAAAAGGTTCATTTGCATAGTGACTTTTTTATTTGTTAATTTAAAAAATTGTTTTTCCAATTTTTAAAAGCAATAACAGCAAATGCTATTAAAAATTGTTTTTTTTTTAATCTGATGTAATACTTACACGCTCTCTATATAGGGTGAGTCGGTAGGAACGGACCAAACTCCAGAAGTGTATTGTACACGGGAAATTAACCTAAAAAACTCACATGTTCCTATCCGATTTTCATTTGTTTTCAAGTTATGGCGAAGTTAAAAATGTTATATTGTATTCTACAGCATTCAAAATTGGTGATTTAAAACACTTGTAATCAGTATGCTATGCCCGAAATTTACAAAATCATTGATATATTTTGTTCTGATACTGTGGCAGTTATTTAACGTTTATGAAAAAAAGATGAAAATGGAGAACATATGAGTTTTTTGCATTGTTTTCACGTGTGTAATACAGTCCTTGATTTCCCCCGATTCAGTATATAGAGTTTAAGAAATGGCATTAAAATATATATTCTCAAAAACTAGATGTAAACCTATAAGAAACAAAAACCAAAACCAAAAAAAACCGCCAAGATTTAAGTGCCACTTCCGGTTAATGTATTTCTATCAAAACTTTAAGGATTTGGCATCATCTAATGCTTTATTATATCTAAGTTTAAAATATTGTACCTCTAATAAAAATAAAAACGAATTATTTTTTAATGAAAAGCTTCTATCAATTATTTTCATATTAACAAAAATAAATTTCGAGATACATTTACTGTAAAATGTAAACCATTTTTAACAGTATGAAAATAAACTTTTGTTAATTTCTATTAAAACATTCATAAGTTGTTTAACCCCAATAAATTTTAAAACAAAAAATAATTAATCAATAGAATCTTATATAGAATGTGAATGTTCGCCAAATGTACAATGTACGACGTTCGATGTCCTTTTACATCTGAAAAACAAGAAAATGGCTCTTTGAATTTATTCACTACGTGAAAAACCAATTGCCCACGTGCGCAGATCTAGTATTTAATTTTGGGAAGGTCCATGAAAATCTTTCAAACTCAAACAATTGTAATTTGGGTTCGAAACAGGGTTCGAATTATACGCAATACACATATCACACAGCACGGTATCACACTTGCGATAAGACAAGTTTAAGCACATGTAGCGGTATCGCATTTTCATTAAATTATTATTATAATTTTATTTATCATTTTTATTGAATTTAAATTAGACACACAAATTCAAATTCAACATTATTGTCAACGGTGACAAGTTGAATTATTCATTGGTAAATTAGACACACAAATTCAAATTCAACTTGTCACCGTTGACAATAATGTTGAATTTGAATTTGTGTGTCTAATTTACCAATGAATAATTCACGAATGAAATGTGAATCAAGATTTAGACCACTTGATAGGGATATCATTGTATTATATAATAATTGAGGAGTATCGAAATCTTTTTGAGATAAATTTAATAATTTATTTAGACGATCTTTACGAGAAAGTCCAAAAGTTTCCTTTAGAATATTTTTGAGTGCATCAAATTTATTTTCTTGTGGTGGATTTACAATAATATCTCTAACATGAGAAGTGTAATCCTCAGGTATAGCTAAAGAAGCTAGTGTGAACTTAGTTTCATTGTCAATAATATTTTGAATAATGAAGAAACGAGAAACTTGAATTATCCATAATTCGATGTCTGTTACATTAAATTGTGGAAGTTTTGGAGAATAATTTTTTTTAGTACTCCACTGTTTAAAATTTATTATTATTTTGTTTTCATATTTTTATTATTCAAAAAATAATAATTTATATAATTATTGGTTTATGCGAGTTGAGAATTTACATAATTTCAACAAACATTTACTTAGATCGGATATGACTTGCGTATATCCAAGCTTACTTCGATATTTCCGCACATATTAAAAATCAGTTACTAAAAGTACTTCTCTCAGTACAGTTACTACAAGTAATTGTCTCACATGAATTGGTCAGATGGTGTTTTGAATTTTCGTTTCTTCAATTTACAAGTTGAATATTTGTTATGGATTGTGCTGAAGTATCGAATGGGCGAATTAATGGTTTCTATCTGATTGTATCTAAGTATATTTTTTTTGTATAATTTATTTAATTCACTATTCCGAAGCTTGTGGTCTCTCAAACTTGTCACAATTCAATACACATTCTATACACATTTTTGCTGTACAATTTATATTTTATGTGAATATGCAATGACTTTTTCAATTTATAACTATATTGTTTGTATACGCTTGGCGTTTTCGGCCGTGTATTTTTTTTTACAGAAGCGTAATGTCTCTTTTATATACAACTATGTATCTGAATTAAATTTGTAATCCATATTTATATTTTTGCAAATCAGACATATTTGAACATATTTTTTTTTTACTGTAGTGTCGTTTTTTTTTTTTTTTTTTATATACGATATTTCTTTTACTACAGTTCAATCTAGCACATATTCATGTAATCTTTTTTTTTATAACTTGTACAACCAAACTTAGTATTTTAAGGATAGTTATACTATCAACATATTAAATTAAAAATTATTTATTTCAAATATATTTTATTTTAACATATATTTTGTTTTGTTCTTTTTTTTGTACTTTTTTTTATTTTCAGTATTTCAGATTCGAATCACTTGTCGATAACTTAGACACTTACTGGATAGTAAAGATCTTACTACCTCAATATTATCTTTTTTAATGGGCCCAGCTTTTATTGAAAGACTTTCGGTTCAACGTGTTATTTTTTTTATATTTACGTGTATCGCGTTAGCACCGATCGTTTTCCAATTTTCATAATTCCACATACAATACTCTGCTTTGGATTTTTTTTTCTAAAGTACCGTATATTTAGTTTTCATTATTTTTTTTTACATCATAATACCTCTTTTAATTAAAATTACTAAATTAACTTAATTTCATATTTATGAAAATAATTGATAATTCAATTATTTTCAATAAAGTGTTTAGTTTTTTTTTAAACTAAACACTTTTAATTCATATTTATTTTTTTTTTTTTAAATACACATATGGAAGCAGAGCAAATATCCATATGTGTCTTTTGTTTTCGATAGTTTTCACAAAGCTCGACTTGTGATTCTGAAATTCTTTTTGAAAGTTGAAATGATTATAATTTTTTCTTTATATTTATACATTTATATCTTTTACATTCTCTTTAATTCTATAATTATATTTAACTTAGTACTAATTTTTTTTCTCTTTCTTCTATTTTCTTTGTGGTTTAAATTTTCATTATGCCGAGAACAACTCGTAATACACCAGGTACCCCAGGAGATGACGATCCTCCAGCTTCACCAGATGACTTATTCATCACGCCTCATCAAGTATCAGCGGTTAACTTAGCGGCTATAACTATGCAGATGCAGACTACAGCTCAACAGTTCCATGCGTCAGTGCTGCACGTTTCGGATGTACAGCAACAAATACAACAGCAAAGCAAGCAGATAAGTAGCATTACCGATGCCTTGGCAACAATAACAACTACTCTATCAAATAATAACACTAGTTCAAATCAATTAACTTCAAATTTTAGTTTTTTTGCAAAACCGAGTATAGATTCCTTTATAAATAAAATCACTATTCTGGACATTTCGGTTCCAGAAAATATTATACAGTTTATTGTCGATACTCAACATTTAATTGATATTAATTTTTTACCTATAGACGTTCTTTTGAAATCTTTAATCAATAGGTGTGCTTCGAACGCACAAACATTTTGGTCTACTTGTTTGGCTGACTCTTTGTCTTGGCAAAATATTAAACATAATTTATTACAAGTTTATATTCCACCTTTGACTAAACAGATATTAATTGATAGATTGGTCCGGCGAAATCAACCTGACACTGAAAAATTTTCGGCATTTGTTCCTTCAATAATAAAATTCGCGAACATCCTACTTAATGATTCATCTGAATCCGAAATCATACAAATTATTTTTGCTCATGCCAATAATTCTGTACTATCTATTCTTGGTTTATATCAAATTTCCGATACTTATAAAGATTTGTATCAACTAATCACTAAAATTGAGGAAATTCAAACGCGAATAATTACAACACCCGTCAGTGTAAACGTTACTTCAATTCAAAATACGCATAATGACTCTAAATTTTTTTGTACCTTCTGTAAAGGTACTAATCACAATTTTAAATATTGTTTTAAAAGAAAGAAGGATAATATAAATGTTAGTACTACGGTTCCAAAAAACTCGCATAAACCAATAATTATATAAATTATTATTTTTTGAATAATAAAAATATGAAAACAAAATAATAATAAATTTTAAACAGTGGAGTACTAAAAAAAATTATTCTCCACTTTTTGTAAATTTGGAAGATGTATTGTAGGTGCATCTAAATTCGGTAACTCATTTCGATTTCTAGGCATATTAAAAATGAAATGTCAAAAAAAATAATAAAAATATTTTTTTAGAAATCGAAATAGTTATAAGCGTAAAGCAAAAATAAGTATTATAACAGAAATGAAAGACTTATCTGTTAAATTTGGTGGGTGGTATGCTATATTTTGTAAGAATTACAATATTAAATAATAATTCATCCAAACCAATCATCCAATAGTCATCTGTTGGAAGATTTTGGAAATTTTTTTTTTTTAAATATGTTAATTTACCACCCTTATCGCTTATTTTTTCTCGGGAGTCAAATTGTAGAGATAATTGATTAATATAATGAATAATTATTATTTAAATAAATAATAAATAAGTGTTAAAGATATAATTGATCTTTATTAAATTGAATTATGACATATTATATGTATTTGTATGTAAATTATCAAAGTTGTTAACATTCAAAGCAACCGTGATAATAGAGAGAAGTTATAGTTGTTAAGCAACAGATAAAAATGATAAATAAAATTATAATAATAATTTAATGAAAATGCGATACCGCTACACACACATGCCTACTACTATGTTTACAGGAACGATTAGAGGCGGTTTTTAAGCCCTCAGCAACCAAAAAAGCTATGCAGTTTAATTTAAAACGTAGAGTTACATCCAGCTTTAATAGTTTCTAAGTTATTTAACCCCAAAAATCGATATTTTGGGGACTGGCAGACTAACTCAACATCAATATTCTAGTGTACTTCCAGTTATCCCAGAAAGTCGATATTTAGAAGGAAGATAGATCTTAGGTTAATACCACTCTGGAAATCGGATATTTTTACCTGGAAAATGAGAATTTTAACAATTAAAATCACAATGTAACTCTTTTGGAATGTTTTCTACATGGTACTTTTGTTTGAATACAATCTAAACTTTCTGACTTACTGATTATATGATAATCATCAATATTCTAGCCTGAAACCACCCAGAAAAGTCAGAAAACCGGTATGTCTTTGTGAATAGATGGATTATTCGTTTTGTGTACCGTAGCGTTTTCAACAGGTAATTTTCCTGCTTTTTCCAATAATTTAAAATGTAAATATAACACGCTATATATACTATACACAGTTCATGGTTTGTATATAAATATGTACGTTTGACTTTAAAATATTGCTTAGAGAAAGGTGAAAAGTTCCACATGTTGGTAATTTATCTTAATCCATTATATAACTGTTACTCGTGTATTATCTGGGTGCTATTGGTATTGGATGTTCAAAGTTAATTCGAATTAGAAGCACTATTCCGTTTTGAATGAAACACAAGAGTAAATATCAAGAAAAATTAATTAATCCAAAAAAATATTTATTTATTTCAGAATTTCAGAGGTTTTATTGGTAAACAGCTGAAAGCGAACTGCAATTTCGCTGCTCAAGAATCATCCGTATCCCCATGGTAGCTGTGTCCAAGATCTTTCTAAAAACAAGCGAAAAAAACAGCTAATAGAGTCAACTACTGAAATGCCGGGTATAGAAAAAAGTTTAAAAGAAAAGTTGATTCTATCTCTTACAGTTGCTTGGTTATTTTAGAACTTGACCTAATTTTTAGCTATGGAACATACAAACAACATTTCAGCTCGTTATCTTTTTTCGTTTTTTATTTATCGTGTTTACAAACAGGCAGGCAGACAGACGGACGGGTTTGCGGGAATCGACTTATTAGGTCATTTTATAAACATCAAAAATGTTTTTCTGCTGTCAATATTTTCAACAGTTTTCTAGAAACAAACATTTTTTCATAAGCCAAACACGTTTTGTTCAAATATGGATCACCTAGCTCAGACAAACACTAACTAAAATTATATAAAAATGTTTAATTTCGAAATCAATAACAATTTACACATGATGTGGGTTACTCTGCACTGTATAGCATTGAACACTCTGTACCAATATATTTTACAGACTTTTTAATCTAATATACAAAACAGATCAATTATTATTCTCTACAATGAAATATTCTAAAACAATTACGGCTACCCATAAGATAAATGTGCACAAATACTTTTTAAATTATTACAAAGAATAGTAACCAAATTTAGACTACACGTTTTTTTTAAGCATATTACGTCTTAAAAAAAAATTATTACGCTTTTTTTCCATTTTACTAATATTAAGAGACAAATTTTTCATTTTTCTCCCTCGCTCAAAACCCTACTTTCCTCATATGTTCGTTTTTTTTCGTTCACAAACAGGTAATTAATGACAGATGGAAGGTAAGTCATTATTATCTGCAGGGAGTTAATTAATTTCATTGTTAAACAATGACTCGTACAAAGCAGGTCAGGGTAGATAATTAATTATGTTATAATGTGTTACAATTAATCGCAATCATTAACGCCAAAAATGTAATAGACCATCCAAATGTTTTTTAGTTTAATAACAATGGAGTTTTGAGGGAAACTTCAAAAAACGAAAAAAGCAGAATCTCGTCAGAATGAAGTAGAAGGTTGAGCACAATGAACCATGAGGTCGAAATGCAATACTTTTTATACCCCAAGATATATCTATCTATCTATCTATGAAGAGAGAAGCTAAGGGAAAGTTACCTGAGATAGAAACGAGGACTTTAAGAAAATTTAATCTTGAATAAACCTTTGCCCTAGAACAGTAACCATGCGTAAAAATTACGTACACAAAAATAAAAAACCACAGTGATTCCATCAAGTTACTTAAAGTGCAACACCTCCTATTTGAAGAGAAATTTTTCATGGTTTTTCATGGTTAGTTAAGGGTTATATTTTAAGGTTAGTGTTGTAAGGCAGAAGTGGGCGCTGATGCTCGCCGGAGTCGAACGACTCTCCATAAGCTGGGTGAGAGTAAGTAATAAAGGTATGTTTTGAAGTAAGACGGAACGATGTTTCAATACAGGTTGCCTACCGATTATTGCCCAATAATTTATTCAAATTTAGAATAAGTTTTATAAAATATTTATTGTTTAAAAAATCTCTTTTACAATATGGAGAGATACACCAAAAAACATAATAATAATAATAACAACAATAATGATGGCAACAACAACAACAACTATACTTATTCCTACTTTATGTAAAATTTAAACATTTAGAAATTAGTAATAAATAAACGCCCCCCCCCCCCCAGCTTTATCATTGGCATCTTTTTTGTATCCAGTGTCATCAAATTCCCATGACACTATACCCCCTACTAAGAAAAAAATCATTAAATCAGGTAAATAATTGTTTATTACTTCTCCGATATGAATAGTTTAGGAAAATTATATGGAATTTCCAAAAATCTAATTCTAAAATCTAAACTAAAGCTAAACCATCAAAAAATTTACAAGTGGTTTACAATTGTCAAGCAATAAACGAAAAAGGTCAAAAGACTTATCTTTTATGATTTATATAATATTTATATTTTATATTCATACACAAATATATTGAAAAGGTACATTTTATGCCCCAAATTACCAACCAAAAATTCCAGATTATGTATTCAATGTATTGTATACTTTGAATAATAGTGACCATAAAAAAGAGTTGGTATTATTCTATTTTTTTCAGAAAATGTTTTAATTAAAAAAAGAAAATAATAATAATTGGTAGGATACCTTATATTTACTCTATCTCTCTTCCTACCTCTCACTCTGAGCTGAGTCCAGTCAAGGTCTGCCCACCTATGTATATATATATATATATATAATGTAATCATACGAGCTTCACCAATCACGCATGTTTAATAGTTGATTGATATGTTTTGATCAATAAAATCGATTGGTGAAAATAATAACATTTTTATTATTACATTGTGAATATTGTTGCAATAAAACAGTAGACCGACCTACCACCATATTGTTACTAACTAAATAAAAATGCTAAAACGAAAAAAACTGCGAAACAATAACAAAATATAAATACATTTTTTATGTTCGTGTTTTTTTTCATTGTTAATTTTATTCCACATTTCGGGAAATTAAATATTCATATAATTGCTATTTTCTATTACTCTATCATCGAATATAAAACAATATTTATTTATTTTGTCCAACACGTCATATATGTTTTTTATTCATGCATAGAAAGGCGGCTGTTCAATTAAAACTTTAAAGACTATAACTTTTCTATAGAATAAACCCTATTTTGACAAAATGCAAACCCGACTTCAAAAATCAAATACTCTATAACAAAAAATGCACTAAAAAGTAAAAAAATAATTGCATATTCTTGTGCCAATTTTAGTTCACCTAAGCAAAAATTTTTAAATATATATGTACAATTATTGTTATTTTTGGAGGCGGTGTCAGCATAGAGAAATTCACATAAGTTTTGGACACTGCCTCCAAAAATGATAATTATACATATATATTTAAAATAATTGTACATATATATTTAAAAATTTTTGCTTAAGTGAACTAAAATTGGCACAAGAATATGCAATTACTTTTTACTTTTTAGAGTTTATTTCTCGATTTTTTTGAAGTTCTATAACTGATTTTATTTGTCTAAATATGGGTAGACCAACTAAACGACCTACTAATTTTTAGTGCATTCTTTTTTTTTTTTAATTTTTAGTGCATTTTTATATAACAGATTTTCAGTTTTTTTACATGCATTTTGTTTTATTTTTTGTAAAAATTTTTTTTTTTTGGGGTCGGTTTTTTTTTGTAAAAAATTTTTTTGAAGTTGGTTTTTAAAAAAATTTTCTTATTTTCCCATTATGAATGAGTAAACCCTTTCAAAAAAAGAAGAAAAAAAATTCGCAAAAATCGGTTATCACATATAAAATGAGGATTTTCCTCGATTTCCAGGGGATCCCTTCATCAGAATGCGATTTAGTGACAATGGAACCAATCGGAAATCAAACTCTTTAAAACAAAAACAACAATTCAAAATCGGTTAATAAATGACGGAGTTCTGAGGTAACAAACAAAAAAAAAAAAAATACAGACGAATTGAGAACCATCCTCCTTTTTGAAGTCGGGTTAAGAATACAAATAATTGTTCTAGGAATTGGGGCAAAATTTGAAATTTAATTTCAAAAAACTAGAGTTCTGTCTGATTAGCTTAATAATCTTTATATTTCAATTGATTTGATTGTGTGTAGATCAAACAAATTCAAATTATTATGTTAGACGTAGTTTTGACATATAAATTCCAGTAAACCACAAACCAATATATGTGTGCAGACAAACTACTCGTACAACATGGCATTGTAAAACTTTTTGTTTATAATGAGCAACACAAATAAATGAATGTATTTGAATGAAAACCAATAAAATAAAATTATGCAGAGTACCATAATAATATAATATCCATCGTCTGTACTCTAGCTATACCAACAACCACTATATCCATACACTCACCCACCTCATATCAATAACATGCATTCATTGACTATTTTACAGTCTGTCTCAAAAGTCTCTACTTAAGTGTTAAATCAATGAAATTTACCAAATATATGACACAAAGTGTTTTATGATCCATTCATTTTCTAGACACCTAGATTTGAAAAGATGCGGAAATTATTTCCTTACAATTTTAGGTCGAAGTTAGACTGCAATAGGGAATATGCATGCAAATTTTTTTTCACTTGAATTGAAGCTTGATGTTTACTTGACAAATATCAAGGTAAAATTACTTTTTAAATAACTTTAAAAATAAGCGAGATATGAATGATTGAAATTCCCGATTAGACAAAGAGGGTGATAGCTCTCTTGATATGTTATGTGACGTCATATTGCAATTTCACCATTTAAAATACACGTAAAACTCCGTTTTTAGTATTTTTGCAAGAAAGAGACAGATAATAATCTTTAAAAGCTTATAGCTTCCTTGATATTTGTCAGATTTTAATTTCGTTTTTAAATATGATTACAGTATTAACAGTATTTTCATATTCTGAAAATAAATGTGAAAAAAATGTACATGCATATTCCCTATTGTAATCAATTTGTATATATATATATATATATATATATATATATATATATATATATACATCTATCTATATATATATATATATATATACATATAGGGTGGCCGCCGAGATATCCGATATACTTTGTACATTCTATGACTAATTTTAAGCAAAAATCATTATATTCCTATTTCCCGGTTCTTGAAATTTGGGCTTTTGAAGTTGACAGGTCGTATGGTATAGATAGATGGTAAGAAGTGAATAACATTGTAGTAAATAATGGGCTAGGTAATTCAAGAGTTATTGATTGTCAACTCATTTATTGTTATCATTTGATTTATTTTATTGATTTTTCTCTAAGTAATTCACTGCATTCAAATCTCGCACAATGTTATTTACTTCTTATCATCTATCCAAACGACCTGATAGCTTTGAACCCATATTTCAAGAACCGCTAGGAATTCGGGAAATAGGAATAGAATGATTTTTACTAGAATTCATGTACAAAGTATCTCGGATACCTCAGCGGCCAACCTATATATATATATATATATATATATATATATATATATATATATATATATATATACATATATATATAAATATATATATATATATATATATATATATATACATATATATATAAATATATATATATATATATATATATATGTATATATATATGTATTCTAAAGCTAAACGGTACGGTCAAGTTCGTGAATAGGCAGAATTGGACCATGTTTAGGCAAAATAGGCAAAACTGTCTATCTTTGAAACCGTATGAAATAGCAAAA